>CAJPEX010000134.1:0-32473 GCA_905338405.1 Notodromas monacha | reverse complement strand
TCTCTCTCTCTCTCTCTCTCTCTCTCTCTCTCTCTCTCTCTCTCTCTCTCTCTCTCTCTCTCTCTCTCTCTCTCTCTCTCTCTCGCCGTCTCTGGGTTATCTCTTTTTTTTTTGGAAGCTCGGGATTGTGCCAAAATTCTAAGGCCAGCGTCGTCATCTCGGTCATCTCCTCTAGCTTGGATGTGCCTTCATCGTCGACGCTTCCCTCGCTCGATTTGGCTTTTTTCGTGCATGGAATGGAATAAGGACGGCTACAGTGAAAATGAATGCCACGATTGTCCCGGCTATGACAGGAAGTTTCAGCTGGTGTTTGAGTACCAGTATTGGAGAGGTACTTCCTATGCGGTACAGGTAACTGTTACAGTAATAAAATATGTATGGTCAGGGGTCAAATTGGTAATCTATGCCGATTACTCGATCTAAAATGCGACTGAGAGTGAGAAATAGATTTATGGAGCATGAATACGATGGACTGAATAAAAAAGCATTGCTGGGGTATGACTATACAGTACATTACTTGTCACGGCGCCGGAGTTTTGAATATTGTACGTGTATAAGACCAAAGAAAGCCGTGTCAAAAATGTTAATCCGCATTTTTACGCCTGTTAATATGATCGCCATCACTTGTTTTGTCTTGGTTTGATGAGGGTTAGTTTGTCTGAGGGGATGTATTGTGCAACTAATTTTCTGGGAAGAATTCCTGGCATTTTTAATGCGTTTTTTATTGTGTGTGACGTGACACCTGTGTGTTGAACTCATGAAACCTGGAAAGGCCCTGTTGAAACGCAGTGCTAATTTTACAAATGGTACCACTCGGGATATTACGGATGGTTACTGTCACATTCTGAATGTGGCGCAATCCGTGACTGCTGAAAAGCTTGTAGGTCACGTTGCCTGCCTCGAGAGTCGTGCTTTCGATTTAGTTATATGTCGATCGAATGGGGGATGTAACGAGGGTTGGTATCCGCAAAAATGCCCGGAATCCGAATCATGTTAATTGATAAGCAACGGCGAGCCCCGCAACAGCATTTAAAAATTCATACCGTATTTTCGCCCGAGCCGCGGCCAAAAGCGAGAGCTGATAAGTTTTTATAGCCCCTAGACTTCCGTGTTGGAGCCCCCGGTGGGAATGCTCTTTGTGGATGCATAAACATACTTGGCTCTCGCGGAATGGGATAAGTTGAAAGACCCATATTTCCCCTGATGGGCCATCGCGACGGCGTCCCTCGCGCTTTTCTTTGATTGAGGCGGGTTGGCTTGCGTATGCCGATCGCCGCTGGGCTTTGCAGCAGTCGGTGCCTGCAAAAGGCGACGCTCTGGGAGTCTGGGATTGATGGCGACGATATCTGGACAGCCAGCTTGATACTGCTCATTGCTGCCTTGCAGATGCCGTCTGGGCTGGGATGGCGAGACGTGCGGGCAGTGCCGCGTGCTTCCGGGCTGCAAAAACGGATTCTGCACGCGGCCGCTGGAGTGTCGCTGTCACGACGGCTGGTCCGGCATCTTTTGCGACATACGTGAGTATATTGTCAAGCGTAGGGTGCATTGCCGTGCACCCAGGTTTCCTCCGAGAGATGCGTTTCTTTCTGTCCCCCCTATTGACTGCGACGGTTGCAAGGAGGAACAACGCAACTGCTGGTGCGTTCGCGATATGCAGTGGGGCGACCTGCGAAAGGAAACGTTTTTTTCAGGGGGACAAGTTTCTTCTTCTTCTCTTTTCCATTTGTTGATTGAATTTCCTAATGTCTGGAATCGATTGCGATTTTCTTCAGCCAGCTGGGCAGCAGCCGAAGTCGCGAACACTGCCAGATCATTGCATTTCCTCGAACACAAGTCGCCCTTTCTCCGGACTGACTCATAAAAAATGAAAAATAAGGAATTCTTATCAAAATTTTAGGCCAGGGGTCCAAGAATGTGCACCCATGCAATCGGTTACTTTATTTCTAACTTGTCGAACATCTTTCTTCCCACGAAGAAAAAACATTTGAAAGATTATCCAAACCACAAAAAACTGTCAACTCACGGTGCGAATGTAAAAACGCGTCTGGCAAACTTTTTTCAACGCTTGGAGGTTCTTAGCGAGGGGTACTTTTTTGTAGCATCATAAGAATTGTCACCATTTTTCGTTGCAATATAAAGATCTACTGATCGATAAAATGGGTACACGTTTTGGTCCAGCTTGAAAAAATATTGTGCATGAATGGAGTTCCTGGCTTATAATGACGTAACCGTTTCGGATTCGCCGTCAGCGTGTTTTTAATTTGAATGGCTGAAAAATTAGTTTCATGTAGAACCAACCGATTTGCATAGACGATGTACTGTAATACAGTATGAAAACAAATGCCTTGTTACCTCAGTCCTTCACACACGCATGCAAATTCGCAATGAATACAAATAATATTTGATTAAATACTTTCCGATCTTGTAAGTGCAACCATTTACATTCTCCAGTCAAGTGACAACTTTTTTTCTAATCCACATAGGACCATGAACTCCTTCTATTCAACAAAGTTCCGGGGAAAGTTCCCTAATCATGCATGGTGCACTGCATTCGTACAATTGTTGGGGAAACGTAAACATTCTAGTGCCCCATTCTTTTCGGCTGTGGACGCGTAATTTAGCAGCGTTTGTTTCATTTTTTTCCCGGTCGATACTGCAGCAATTTGCAAGCGAGGCTGCGACCCAGAGCACGGGTACTGCGAACGGCAAGGCGTTTGTCGGTGAGTCCTCACAGCACCCTTGAATTAGTCGGTGTTATGGATAGAAATACCCTGTTATTTACCACCTTCTATTCAAAGGAAAAATGCAAATGCTCGCATAATACGTTAAAAACCTCCTTGGAAAAGGTATCACGCGTTCATTGCATTTTTATTGCCTCAAGAGATTCTACGATTACTTTTTTTTTCTAAAAATACGAAGGCCGTCGAAGGTAAATCGAAGTAAAATCCAGGAGTTTCTCGGACACTTCCGTCCAAAGTAGGATCTTCTGCTTTGCTGTTCCTGCGTAGGTTGAACCACCTGTGGAAAGCAGCTTTTGGCTTCCAAAGATAGAACAAGTTCATCGGGTCCACTTGGATTTTCCGAGGAGAGTCCTAGCCGGAATCAAGTACCCGAAGAGAATTAATTTATTCGACGATTCCTGCAATTATAAGAAGCTGCCTGCGTTCATTTTCCATTTTAATGCAAATTGCCGTGATTTGTGATTTGATTGCATGCCATTATTAATTGAGATAACCGATTGTGTGCGCCCGACAATCGTTTTGGTCTTGTAAAATATCTAAATGAATACAGTAAAGATGTACAATGAATACAGAATACAAATATGTAAATGAATACCCCCCTATTTTTTTAAATCCGAATACGAACTAGTGATTTTTCGCTGGTTGGTCTTGAATCCAGATGAAATGTGGCTCAGTGATTAAATTTTGAATGTTAGTTTAATGTCTGAGATGTGGGAAGAATTTTTCGTGAAACTACGGAGGTAGACCTGTGGAAAAATAATTCAAGTGAGAGGATCAGGACGAAGGACTTAGGCTTTAACCTGTTCCATGCGAAGGAAAAGGTAACTTTTCCACCTTCACATTGCATGAATGTAATCTTGGCTTCTTTCCGATCGAGTGAGGCATAAATTTAGGAGAGTGTCCGGAAATGGGTCAATGGCTTTTTCGATGAATATATCTTGTTTTCAGGGTAACTTGGCTTTTTTTTTAGTATTTCGCTGGAAATGGCGGTGATAATCTGTGTATTATCGGTCTTACTCCTGCTCAATGTGGCTTTACATATTTTAAGCAAACGAGGCTTCAAAGAAGCTCAATTCCGTACTCCCGAGCAGCTGTCTTTTTTTTTCTTGTGGGTGCGGAAGTGAGCAATTGGAATGGGAGGTTCAATGGCTTACTAAAGACAGAGTTCATGCCCCAATGACGTTAATTTTTTTTGAAGTTTCTAAAAGAAATTATTTGAAGAACTTGAGATTCTTAGTTTATATTATGAAGGAGTAATAACTAAATCTATACCTGCCTCAAGCAATTTTTTTCTCATTCAGATGCAAGCTCGGATGGACGGGGGAGTTCTGCAATGAGTGCGTTCCGTACCCAGGTTGCAAGCGAGGGACGTGTCGGGATCCATGGGAGTGCAAATGTGAACCTGGATGGGGTGGATTCCTTTGTTCTGACAGTAGGTGTTTCAGAATCTCCAAAGCATAAATCCTATATCTCAGAAATAAATAGGTACGAAGTATTTTTTTTTCCATTTCAAACTTCCCAAGCACACACAAATTTCTCTAGGATATGTTTTTGACGTGATCAACTATTCATGATGAATGACTTCAATCGACTTCGGCAGTAAACAATCCTGGGTTGATACCCGAGTACTTCAACGGGGATGATGAAAAGAAAAAACGCGTTCGATCAAATTTTGTAAAAATTTACTCATACAGAGCAAGAAACCCATTATTTAAATAAACCTTTCTTACCATTCAAAGAATGACACACTTCCCGTTTTCATTTCTTTTTGTATATGAAGCAATAAATAAAAAATAAGACACCATTGATTGCAAGACACCTATCTATTTTTCGCTTAAAAGTAAAAGTAAATCGATGCAGTGCTGCTGGAACCCTCTTTTTTTCAAATGATCTTGACAGAAATAAAGATCATATTCATTGATCCTAAAACGAAAAATTATAGCACTATTGGTTGAATTGAATTTGGCCCATTTGAAAAACTGTCTTTAACGGAAATATGCCCTCAACCATCGATTCCAAGACGTCATAAACTTCTGTGAAAAAATTACTTGTATTCAAGCAAATACTGTCGTTAGGTTTTAGTGTGACTGGCATACACGCGCAAGCCGACGTTTGTGATGCAGATTCAAAATGTTCAAGTTTAGCGCTATTAACGGTACTAGTGTTGAATTATCCGTTGTGGATGCAGGCGAATAGTAAGATTATGCAGGGACGATTTGACTGGACATCCGTGATCTCATTGAAATCCGAAAATTTGAGATCCCTTCAGACTCTGCTCGACGAAAAGCAGACGACGATAAATTCGACTGTAAAGTCGAATTTCGAGCAGCCAACTTTTCTATGTTCCTTCCTTCTCCATCGTGGCTCGCTTATTTATGCAGCGCACAGGCACAGCTGTTGAAAGAGGATTAGTCTGATGAATGGAGACGCAGGGCAGGCGGAAGTTTTATAAAACTGGATGAATTGTGCTTGCCTAGTTGTGTCTTCATGTTTATACATACGCGCTGTGCCTCGTTTCTCTTTTTCATCACGTCTTCCTCTTCTTTTTTTTTTAACCGAGACCCGAACAAGCCTCCTATCTTCGTGACACCGTCGCTTCCCTGGACCTGATCCTTCTAATTATTCACGTTCACGCAGATATATTAATCACGGAGGGGTTTCCCCTTCCGTATGAGGCAGCTTGTACTAACTTGGATTAGCAAAAACCCTTGCGTTCGATTAAGCAGTGCTGTGATTGGTGACCTCTTTCTAACGTCGTCCAATTCAAAGCCCGAAGGAAAGATGAGGATTTCATCGTAGGTGCTAAAGATCCGCTATTTTTATTGTTTCCGTCGGTAAATATGCATTCCATGAATACACTCTCAAATTTAAGGAGCGGTTCCGCTCTGGTAACACTGAAATTGAAAGTGATATTCACGAGAGGATTAAATTCTAATGCTTCCAGCGTCGCGTTTGCATACCATAGGAATATTTTTCTAAAAAAATGTAGTTCAAGAATCCCACTGGATCTGGGTAAGCGTGACTTGTTTTAGAATTACGGAGAAGCGGGAAATCGTCCGTTGGAGAACGACGCATCGCTTAAATATTGTTTTAGGATGATGGACCAGAACTGCAACCACTCTTGGATGACAAATAAATTTTGCATGAGGTTCATTAATGCTCAGAAAATACAAGCATTTATCTTTCAAAGCTCCACCTTTTTGTCAAAGGAATGCGGGTTGAACTTACACACAGTTTTTCGAATCGTTGATAACCTTCATTTGCTTATTGTCACTCGAACACTCCGCGAGTTTTTTTTTATTTTGACAACATTGAACTCTGAACATGTATTCAGGAAATGTCTCCGCAAAATCAAACTGAAAATGTTGTAAAATATTCACCGAACGATAATGGAAACAATTTTTCCCTGAGTTTTTCTCTGAACCAATGATCGGTGAGAAAAAGACGAATGTTGAAACCGCTCATGCTGGAGATAGATCACTTGACCCATCAATACTGTATTGATTGCATGAAAAACCAGTTGCTGAAGATGGTTTTGATGTCAGTTTTTGCAAAAAGTACTATTCGGGAGATGAATATGAGCTATAAAAACCACAAATGAGGCTTTCATTCCTGGTGCATCTGAGTTGCGACCACTTTTCTTCAAGTATGTTGTCCTCCGGAAAAATGGGTCGATGAAGAGCGTTGAAATCTGATATTGCAGCTTTCGCGGTTCAGGAGAGAAACTTTTTAATTTCTCTTTCCGTCGATGCTCGATGGAAAGTTCGAATTTTATGCGGTCGCTGGGGTCTTTGTTTTGCATGGACGAAGTAGGTGAACGTTGAAGCTAACTCATTCTTAATGGATCGTTCCGCCATTTATGAGTTTGCACTGCTGGCAGGATAAATATGTACGTTTCATCATTGCTAAGAATATAGATGCACTTAACTCATTATTTACGGGTTGTGTCGGAGTGTGAGCCATAACGGAATGGTTTGATTCTCTAAAAAGCATTCCTCATTCATATGCGATTTCTCGCATCACTTTCTGAAGCTATTCAAGGTAGTGTTCTCGACATGATGGCCGTTCGCACTTGGTGGGTTCTGATCTATATAAGCCGTGGAGATGGGTGTGATGGGTCTTATCTCTTATGTGGGAATGGTGCGAAGCAGAGGAATGAAGTGGCTGGCGGCTTTGTTGTGCAGGGCTGGACTTCTGCCTCAAGAACCCGATGCTGTGCTTGAACGGGGGGAACTGCACGAGTTTGCCGGCCGAAGACGGGCACTATTCTTGTAGCTGCTTACCAGGGTTCAGCGGGTCGCGGTGCCAGGACTCGGCACCAGGCCTCAAGGCGTCCAGCTCCACGTCGATGCCCTTGGTTGTGGTGACGGCTATCCCGATTCCCGTCAAGGAATCGACAGACGCGTCACTGACGAGGCGTTCAAACGCGACAGTCTCGTCGTCCCGACTGCCGATCACCAACGCCGAAACGCGTCCGACACCGGACGACAAGGAGAACGAGCTGCTTCGTCGTCGAGCCTGACCAAAAGTTGACCAACTGTCAATTATTTATTGCGCCTCACATGCTTATTTTCGCAAAAACATTCCGCCCATGACCACGGAATTCCAAGTATCTTTCTGTTGTGCGTCTTTGAATTCCTCGCATTGAAAATAATTTATATCCGCTGATCTTGGCTACCTTTCTGTGGACTTGAAATTAACTGACTTCATGCCACAGTTAATTTCGGTGCTACCACCCGTACCGCTGCTCAATTTGAAAAGCACATGTTTTGTACCTGAAATTTGTGGCACACGTCACACGGAAACTTGCTTATATAGGTGGGCTAAATATCAGATGCGATATTTCGGATTGTAAAGCAGTCAAAGTAATCTAGAAGAGGAGTAACGAATTACAGTAGAATGAAATTCATTTCGGCAGCTTCGTTTCCTTTGATTATCTCAATTGTAAACATTTTATTTAAAAATAATTCAGATTAAAATAAACTGTCTTCTCAGAGTGACGTGTGTCCTTAGAAATCGTTTGAAACGTTTAGGCTATATCGTTAGCTTAAGATTTTTCATTCATATATGTTTTAGTTTTCCTATGGATTCGGTTAATCGAAGCATGGGTAATGGAGGCTCTTGAAGTAAAAGTGAAATGGTGCATTGAACAGGAAATTGGAATGAAGAAAAAAAATCCACGAATTAAATTGCGAAAAAGAGCTAGTACTGTGCGATGAACTGGAGACTAAACTAAATAAATGTGAGTGCTCAGCTTATATTAGCAAATAGAACTATTTTGATGGATGTCTGGTGTTAAAAAAAAAAATTATCGTCCAGACTGAACTTATGGGATTTCATTGAACCGGAATTTTAAATGGTAGTTTTTGCTCTGTTCGAGACGCTTTTTGTTCATTGGAGGACTGGATCATGCGTTTTTGTATTTAATTTGCGAGGTCCTTATGCAAAAAAAAAAAAAGGATTCCCTTGTTGCAAGTCTGTCAGGTGGCCAGTGCAGCGCACTTTGAAGAATAATAGGAGAAAGCTGCGAAGCACATAGACGAGTTGAGCGGGGACGCTTCACGAAGAGGTGTTCCGTCGTTGTTGATTGATGTTGACTGGCGATTATTCACACGCGGCGGGATTTGTATGAATTTCTTGTGCGATGCGAAGGAGCCGGATTTTGTTTTTTTTTTTGCAGCGAAGCACGTTGTATGGAATCCAAACTTTCATCCAGCCTTCAACGAAATCAACGAGGCGATGCTGCACCGCTGTTGACGGAATAAATAATCCTTGCGAGAAACCGGGATCCTCGGCATTTTATTTCTCAACGTTTCTCTCCTCAGGCTATTTTTCTCCGTACCCGGGCACAATATCACGATACCCAAGACGTCGTCGCCCACTTGCACCGCATGCAGAAATGACAAGTTAAATTCCCCGAATAGTCCCGTTCACGGTTGTTGGTGCGGCCGGAGAAACTCTAGCTTGTCGTCATCATTATTGATCAAGCGTCGATCATTTGATTGCTATTCCACTGATGCCTCACTTCAATATTTCTTGGTGGTGCGACGTTGTGCACTTCTATCCGAGATTTGGAAGTCGAAAGCGTGTGGTATTTCTGAAAGAATGCCGAGTTCTTAGTGAGGATAAGCTTGCTTCTATGCATCGATCGTCGTGATATCAGTGAACCAACCTGTAATAAACCCCGGTCCGTACGTGGTTATCACGCGCTACAAAGTTATTATTGAAACGCCATCCATTTCGTGCAGAGAATCCCGTGCACGCAAATTTACTGATCGTTCAGCATTTGTTTTTACCATTCGCAATTCGCTAGAAAATATGGTGGTTTTATGGGCCGATAAAAATGGCAGAGGAGTTATTCCAGTTAAGCTTTGCATTCGTACGAGTACGGTTCAATGTCCCGCCTTATGCAAAGTAGGCGCATTTCACGTGTTCAAAAGCATTCTTCAAAAAGTACTCCCCGTAGCTGAAAATTTTCTTTGTCATGTAGTGTGAATATAACCAGCAGTTTAGGAAGGTTTCAAGCGATTTCCGAGATTTCATCTGATTCATGGCCCCGAATCCCACGTGAGCTTCGTCCCTCTGCTCGCGTTGACGAATTAAACTCGGCTTTTTAAACTTGGAAATCCGTTTTGGTGAAAACATATCTGCCAAAATATTCTTTTTTGCTTCCGAAGTAATGTATTTTGAGTGCTTTGTTTGCGTAGAACATCAAACAAGATTTAATTATCATATTCGCACAAGTGCTCTATCAAACGACGTAATCCACTTAGCTTTCGAATTTCCATCAAAGAAGGTTGTTGAAAATAATGAAGGCTCCTCTAATTGATAAGAGGTACTTTTCAAGGGAAAAACGACTGGATACGTTTTGTTTTCCTCATTCAAGCTTCAAATGTTCCGCAAGATTATGGTTTTTTCAACAAAAATGAACCAAATCCGCTAATTCAATGCAACACACGCCCTATATATGCATAATCTTCAATATGAATGTTTTTCGAATGCTCACGTACGCATCACATGATCGCGAAAATAAATCAATTACATGTGCTCCTTTAAAAAATGCGCTCTCATTCAATCTATAATTTTCAGAAAAAAATTTATTTAAAAATTGGATTGGAAAGCTAAGTGAAGATTTTATAAAACTTCTCAACAGATCAGTCAAAAGATCGAGCCGAAATAATCTATGCAGAAAACCATTTTATTTCAACTACTGTATAAGGAATTATGTACTCAGGGCGACAACGCTGCATTCTGCAACCGTTTGGAATAACCCGCTTTTCAAATTTGAGAATATTTTTTTGAATGAGCGAGCCAACCCTACCGCTAACTTTGGAACATTAAATTAGTACCCCCCGCTTGGTGGTTCCTTGGGATTCATTCAATGCAGTGATCAGGTAGGACATGCTTTGTTGGACCTTCACTATCCCTCGCCGGAAGCTATTGGCAAATTTCCTCGGGGCTATTTCATTTTAAAATGTATGCGTTGATCCATTCCTAAAACGTTAAAATGGAGATCTTCAAAAAGCTAATCAAATAAAATTTTAATTTCTTTGTCAAACGGTTGAGGGAGCGTGAAAAGCTGAAAATCATTGAGCTTTATTTCGGTCCATATTTGAAGAGTTACAACGAACTCTTGTGCAGCACAGCATTATATTACCGCGCGCAAATCAATTGATGACAGTACAGTACTGTACCTCTATAGAACAGAATGCTCATTCAGCGATCCATATTTCGAAGCTGATGACCTTGATTTCCGGGACGACGAACTTCAACCGCTGAAACATGCCCTCTACGTGTTGTGATGACGGGTGTGCCGCCGTGATCTCGGACCAAAGCGAACGAAATCCCCGAGGATGGGGATCAGCTCGGTGACATGACCCAGTTGGACCAGTAAATGTCCTCGTCGAGACCCACAGTGCGCGTTGCAGACATATCAGCAATGACAATGTTGGCCTATGCTGGCCTCCGGGGAGCAGCCTGCGGATGCGTGATGTTGATCCGGGTTCTGGTTTTAATCAAGCACTCCGACCGTACTGGGACCCGCATTTCCTCGGGAGGGTAAAATTCCCTGGGATTCAGCCACGGAGATTCATCGCTTGCGGCCGAGGTTTCCGCGGGTGTTGACGGATTCCTTGTGCCCAGAAGCACGGCAAGTAATTTTATTCCGCTACAGTTACAGCAAATTTATCTCGCTACTTATTTTTCCTGGTCGGCAGGCGATGACGTGAACCGTCGGACTGGGTCACTTGTTGGCTTGCTGACGACTGCTTCTTTTTCGCCCTCCAGCAGCTGCCAAGGTCTGAATGAACCCTTTTGACGTTCTCGTGACAACAATCCCGCTCCCGACCGAATGCGATGGAATTTCGTGAGAATGCGACCGCGGATTGGCGAAATGCGGAAGAGTTTCACTAGGCACGCGAATCCATTCCCGAGTCTAGCCTGCGAATGGGGACGCCTCGAATAAAAATAATTATCTCGGCGCCGTGCCTGAAATTGATATCTTTGGTTGATAATTTCTCTACGTACCTAGTGTGGTACTGTCAAGTAAAATGAGATCAACACCGCGGAATAACTGATGTCCTGCTCTCCGAGTTGGAAAGTTTGGAAATGATATGCAAGCGAATGTCCGGTTACCTTCTGCTCGACTGAGGCCCCATGCATTCTCGTGGAAATCGCAAGAGTGTGCTCATTGAGTCGTACTCTTTTCTGAACACGAATGGAATTCATTACTTTCCTTTACCCTTGGATGGAACTCTCGGGAAACAGTTTTCGGATACAGTACTATACTGTACTTTATTTACGTGGCTATACAGGCCGCATTTTTCTCTGCAATTAAAGACTTGGGTGGGGGATGCTCTCCAGTTTTTCAAAGGCAGGCTGTAGTTATTACAAAGTGTGGCCCATATTCGAGACCACGTGGATGTATGAAATCAAGTAAAATAAGAATAAACAAAACAAATCCTGCTCACCGAACAATAATTGAAGAAAGCACGAAATCCGCGGAGAAATGAGCTCAAAACTGGTACTGTACTTGCTTAGTTATTCATTTTATAGGAATTCCTGACCGGGCCCATTTTGACTTGTATATAATTAAAACATTTGGGACTTGTCGATTATTATCGAATGCAAAGGCCGATTTTACTCCATCGTAGTTACTGCTGTACACAGCAGGTAGAATATATCGAAGAAATTACCAAGAAAATGGTTCATACTTAATTCTTATTACAGTACTATTAATGTCTAACTAAGAATAACCTTAGGTTGATGTTAAATATTACATACCTTTGTGTCTAGTAGACTCAAAGAAATGTTGGCGAGAACATTACGGAAGTATAATGTTCGAGCTTTTCCCCCTTTCTTCAACATTACGTATGTTATTTCTGCCAAACTTTTTCCTGCTGGCCTCTGGAAATGTTCCAGACGCCAACAGGCTACAATGATTTACTTCCCATTGACAGCTTAATAATGGAGGCTGTAATTGTCTATCAAATCTAAACACTGCTACGCACAGTATCAATTGCGGGAGTAACCCCCAGCTTGGGAGTGGAGCGTCATTATTAATCGTTAGTTGGGTATAAAGGCTTGTTGGTTAGCCAAGATTTCTCATTAATAAAAACGGCAATGGAAACCGAGCAATGATGAAGCGCAGTCCTCACGCGACCGGAACCTTTCTCGTTATTCAGGGATCTCATTCGCGAGCAACCCAGTCGACGTCGCGATTCCGGGAATCAAGAACCCGTGAAAGCGACGTCATTTGTTTCCGGGCTTCTGAAAATGATTGCTGTGCCACATCCGAAGGCGGCTTTGGCAAACCCCCGGCCGCGATTTCTCATCATCGCCGCCGACAAATGACGCGGATCGAACTAACGGCTTTCCCACCTGATCGACCCCAAAGGAAACCCGGTATGATTATTGATGATAAATTTGAGGATCGCGGCCCGTTACCCTGTGCAAGACAGAAGCCCGCCGCCAGCCACGCATATCAATGAGTCCCTCTTCATATGGTTGGCAGGAATGAAAACACCGTTTGTTTGAGGACCCGGGAAACAAAAATCGAGGCCGCCTCAGTGTTCTGTTCCGACAGCTAGTACCCGGGGCGCGGAAGAGACGACGAGCAACAAATGCGGAAATTGAATCAGTATATCTGAGAGCGCGATGTTTGCTTCTTGGTGTGAGCATTAGCGAGACGCCCCGTGATCCTATCGAATAACCACGAACATTGTTCCCCTCGCAGCGTCGCGATATTTTCTTTGTCCGCGAGATGAAGCCCTGACGCGCAGGGAACCAGTCGGTGCAGAATAAATAAGGAGGAGAAGCGGGATTTCACAGGCGTGACACGAGGCCCTCCATTTCCCCTGTGTCAAGAATAATCATGACCGCAAGTCGACCATAAAATGGGTTTCACGCTGTGTGCGCCGTGCGCTTGCAATCCCGGGCTTTCTATCCGCGCCGCGAACGCGTATCGCTCGCACCTTTCCAGGTGATCGACTACTGTCGCAGGGCCAGCATGCATGATTGACCTCGTCTGGCCGGTCGATGTAATTCCTGGCAGTTTCCCGAAAAGCGGCACGAATCTTGAGTCGCAGAAAATGACGCATCCGGCGTCCACGCGAAATTGCGTGTCCGCGTTTCCGGTTTCTCGGATCCGGCGATCATTGCCCGCGTTCGCCTGTCGATTTCCGGCCATGGGCTGCCCAGCACTACTGTATTCTGTTTTCCTCGCTGTTCCTGCCCGATCCTCTTCTTGATGTCTTTGTGAATAAGCTCTGATGAAAGTAAAATAAATTATTAAACTTTTCATTTCATGCATCACAAGAAATCTGCGCAATAAAAATCAAAGTCACGAAGTAAAATAACAAATCGAGCACGAACGAGTAGGCGGAAGAGTCAAGGGCTGTTGAAAAATGGGTACTCACCTGGCGTTTTTTTGTTTTTGTTTGTTTGTTTCGCTCTGCGTCAACTTTTTCAAGATTTTCTAACATAATTTTCCATTTATATAGAAAAGGAGTAATCCAGAATTTAAAATAAAATATTCTACTGGAAATTTGGAACTTCCGAAAGATTATCCACGATTTCATATGCATTGAAAAACACAATTGGCCAAAAATAACCCTGATTTCAAGCATTATTCCCGGGAGAATTTGAAATTAAATCCATTTTCCGTGAATCATTCAGGGAATATCGAACGTTGAAATTCAGTCAACTTTTTTCCTGGTTCCCCATGCATTGGATGTTGAATACAAAGCGCCTTGCTGTCTTGCAGGACGTTTTAACAAATTAGTGAAATTCTTGGAAATCTATCATTTAAAGGCCTTTCGTGGAATTTTCAGAACTCAGAAGTCCTGTGTGTACTGCATAGTGTATTTGGCATTGTGCTTGAAAGTTTGAGGTCATAAAATAGTCATTCCAAGCAACTTAAAATGTTTGATGCAGTTTGGTTATTAATTTTAACGTGCTGGGCTGTCTCGTGAAAGGATGCATAGTATCTGATGCAGTTTTCCATTTTTGCAGGTGAAGTACATGATGATATCATTGTCAGCGCGAATATTCGAGTTAAAGGGTATGTTACAAGAATGACGCTGTCATGAAAAGATTTGAGATCAAAGGCATGATCCCAGGAATCCAAGCTATAATTCTCCCGGAAGTTTCCGGAGACGCGAACATTCTTTCCGTTGTATCTTTTTGGTTTTGAAAAATGCGTCTGTGTCAGAAGTATTTCAGTGCTGCATAATAGCGCGGACTTCGCAAAGACATCATCGTGATTCCGTTGGTCGTCCTTTGACCAACATTGTTTTGATGCCAAATATACTCCTTCATGACAGCAGACAATAACGAAGACTAATTTCTCTCATTTTTCGTTATTCTCGTTGATCTTTCACAAAATTCGTGCGCAAGTCGATTAATGCTTCGATATGTGTCTCGAAGATTGCTTCGAACATGCGATGCATCTTTTCCGTCATAAAAACTCATCGTCCGAGGAATGTCTGCTTTTCCACGTGGACTGGTCCATCGTTCATACTCGTACTGTATTTTCACACAGATTAAATCAAGCGGAATGTTAACTTTTGTCCATCCTTCTAGTGGAAAAATTCTCTCGAAATAATACAATTAATCTTATTTGGTACCACTTTATGAATATTTTTGCACTCCGTGACGTGAGATTCAACTCAAACTGTATTTCTTTAGCGACCCGTGCTTCAAAACTTGCGTCAGGGTTGGCCTTCCCTCGTTCGAGCATTTATCGCTTAATGGATCGAGATTGACGATGTTTTTACTGAGTGATATTTTATTTTTTTCCTGTAAAGTTTCGAAATTTTTCTCATAAGCTATAAACTCAGATTTTGTCCCCGCGAGGAAAATTGTCTAACACGCTAGCATGTTTCTTGAAGTTGAAGTGCTACCAAATGTAAGTACAGTACAGACGTTACTTCGCTGAATAGAGAGAATATGCAGAGTGACGGGGTCCCAAATCGGGCAGTTGTTGCATTCAGTCGTTTTACGCGGTGCAGAAAAAGGGGAAAAATCAAAATGTTTCCGAAACACGGCTGACGTGTTTTCTGGATACTCTCAAGGTTTCGATGTACTGTATTGACTCAGTAATTCCCGCAAGTTACGCACGCCGGTTCCGCTAAGCTGCTGGAATATTTAGCCCCGAGCGCTTCTGGTTATCGATGAGTGACGCAGCACGGCGGGGGTACTCGCACCCGCGTTAGCATCTGCCAGCGAAGAAGAGCTTTCAAGTGGGTCGACGAAAGCGAGGAGATTTCGCGTGATTTCCCCGATGTGTGCCCGGCTTTACGACCCCGTCGCCCCGGCGCTCGTTTCAAACGAACGCCGGGGCCTGATGTCCCGTGAACCGCGTAAGAAAAGAATTTCAGATATCATGCCCGAACTCGTGATCGCGGGGAATTCATTTCTGAATGTTCGATTCGTACTTTCTGCATCGACGCCTGTAAAAGTCCTTCAGTCCACTGGTTTCATAGCGCAGTACTTGCAAATGCACAGATTTGCTTTACAAGTTCTGTATGAAATTTAAAAGGAAATCACTTTAGGATTTTTTTTTTTGCATCCGGAACTGGAAATGCAAAGCTATTTAGCACGAAGATCAATTTTTCACAGCAATAGGGCCTTGAGTAAGTCTGAAGAGCCATACTAAAACAAGCGAGGAATGGTTCGAAATTTTTGTCATTACGTTTAAATTAAGATCTTTGGGTACCCAACCTTTTGAGGAAAATTTGTCCGAACATAAAGCATGATTGATTAGAAGAACTTATAGAAGGATTCTGTTAATTTTTTCAGTATTACTGAATTTTCCATTAACTTGAAATTATTTTTTAATTATTGAAATTTTAGACTGGAGTAAGCTTTCCATTAAGACAAGTTAAAAAGAAAATAGTTCGTCGTTTATCTTAACAAGGGGTATCATCGCTGAGATGGTTTTTAATCCTTTTAAATGATTTATTGTACTGAAAATCCATAAAACATGTACCTATGGTCGAATGAGCTTATGTTCTTGTCATGATCGGGTGCGCTTTCTATATAGCTTTCGTATATCCTTTCCATTTCAACCTGTGTGAGAAAATTTGGGCAAAGGTCAAAAAATTCGATCAATTGTCTGAAAATGAGCTTTATCCAACTGAAAATGAATGCAGACAAGGAAGAACCAGACCGACCAAACTGAATAGCTCTAATTTTGTATGTGCATTATTCGTCAGAAAACTTGCGAATCATCACTATGACTCATATTTGCAAACGCTGCAATCGGAATGTAAGTATTTTGATTGCTTGCTAGAACTGCGGAAAAAATCGGCTATCAAAAAATCACCTTGCATCATTACTTTTGATTTTCGAATAGGAAATAACGGTAATATAGTATCAAATCAATTTCAGTTAACTGGCTACTATACGCCTTTTCGTTGCATTTCAGGCGCTTTCGATTGCATGACGGGGGAAAAATCGGGCATACGCCAATCAAAATACAGTATTTCCTTCAATTTTAGATATTTGGCCGGAAGACAATCTGGGCCGAATTGTGTATTCTAAGCGACTGATTTTTCGAAAGGGATCGTCTAGGCCCCAGATTACCTGTGCGAATGTTTTCGTGGAGTTCGGTGCTTGCGGTACGCGGATGGAGGGCGAAATGGTGTGCAGCAGAGTGAATGCCCGGATTCTCGCGCAAAATTGCTCCGAAAGCCGAGCCACTCATGATAGTCATGAAATGGGACCTGCGCGGGAAAATTTCGGGAAAAATGAGTAACGACGTGTCGGTGAAGTCTGCAATTTCCTCCGGCAGTTATGATTCCAGAGACGGGCTTACCGTGGGTGGGAGGTGATAACCGGCGACGCGACAGGCCTAGAATACAGCATTTGCGATTTCATGCAGCGACACGTGCGAAACCTGATGGAATTAATGGACTCTTCATAACTCAGTTCGCGCCTAGACATGTCAATATAGCTTTCAATATTAAGTAGGAGATGATCCTTTCCTCGCTTGCGCCACCACGTCGAGAGTACTAACTTCATGCGGCATCCCTTTGTGTTGTGTCAGGAAGCGCGGGATGCAGGTTGATAATTTTCACGAAACGAAGCGACGGGCGGGGGTTTCTTTAGGAGTATGATCCCGGGAATGCCGCGTTGAATATTTCATGAGACTAAATGACCCGTTAATGTCGTCTACAAGGTAATGCACTAACGCATCATCCCGAATCGGATTGTGCGGGAATTTCGACTTAATGGTCAATTTACGCTGCGGAGAAGTTCGTTCGGTGGGCGCGGGGAAACCCTTTGCCCCACTTTTTCCTCATGAATGATGCCAGCACCTATATACTGAATGCGCAGGGATTTTGAGGATTCGGAAACTGCCCGAAACCTGGATTTAGTGGGAGATCGACGCCGTTTTCGGAAAATTTCCGGCAGTTTGCATCCCCACGCAGGAAATTTATCGCACCCTGATGAACTTCTCGGGTGTGTGCCGAGAGCAAGGTGATGAAGCCCGGTTCGAAATTTAGGGCGCCCGAGGGCCTGGTTATGTGCACGGAACAAAGCGGACCTCGGAGTCTTCAAATGAAAAAGTTCGGGGGAGAATTTCACTGGGTTGCATATAGCCCGCGAAAGCCTGGCTCGTCAGACGAAAAACACGCGGTGTACCTGAGGCAGATGGACCCGCGGGGGCAAAAAAAAAAACATAAATAAATAAGAAAGAAAACAACAACCCTTGGTTCATTTCTGCAGCAACCAGACGAACGATCAATCACGCGGAAGTGTGCGCGTGACCGATAGTCCCGCGAGCGCGGTATTCCTCCACGCGGCTGAGATTGGTGAAGAAAATCATTGGGACCTGTCCCCGGGATGCATCCGGGCTCTGCTTTGCAAGGATTGATGAGCAAAGACGACAACATCCGCTCGCTTTCATCACCCCGTCCTTTGAATACGGGTTCCGGCTACTTCAATTTCCAGCCGGCGTCGGCACGTTGTCAACTTTCGTGGCCCAGGCTACGTGACGAAAGGATCCACATTTTATTTCCCGCTGCTGGGGGGTTCTCCGTCTTCTTCCCAGTTCTCAGCTGCGGATCTGCAAATGTCTCCCCGCTGGAATTGGTTATCTCAATGACAGCAACGTGTTCATACGGCGACAGGAGAAAAGCGCCCGGACGAGAAGGGAGAAGGAGAAAAGCACCCGCGGACGAGAAGCAGCAAGAAAAACACCAGTGACCAATTGTTTGGCGGGATCGACTTTAACTCTTATAGAACGTACCTAATTGTTTAGTACAGAATCCAATCGCGTGTAGGCTAAATTATGTTACTTACATATTTAGTACATGTACAACCCAATAATACGAGAGAAGTCAAAAATCACACATTACGTTAGCTAATTTTCCACCCAGAGTTTCTTTGGATCTTGAAATGCCAGTGCCTTTGAATCTTTCTGATTCACCATTGCTGCTGGTAATTTTCATCGAGAACTTTTCCAAATTTTTTTTACTTCTCAAAAACTTTAAAATGTTTGAGCAATAAAAAAAACCAGAGTGGAGAATAAGTTAAACTCGAAGGCATTGACCCACGCTCGAAACATTTAAAGCCGATATTTTTTAAGTTTTGAGCCTAGCGTTGAAACGTCGCGGACATTGTATTTAATCCAGTGGAAATTAATAAAAAATTGTTTGTAGACAATTTATTTTGCTTTCCTGGAATTTATTCTCGAAATCCAGGAGGGATTTATACAAGGGCGTAAAATAAAAAAATGCGTAATTCATTGATCTTGAAGTTAAAAATAACCTTAATGATCTGGATTAAAATTATAAGTGCATTCAATCAAACGCGTCATAATTTTAATTTATCTAGAGTGATATGGTTAGTCATCTAATTTATCTGCATATGATTAAATTATTTTAATCATATGCAGATCATGTCGAGAATGGAAAATGTTCTTCAATCTTGGGTCTTCCGGAACCTTTGGAATATATCTCAGAAAACAAAAATGGAGTTAAATGAAATGTCTATTTCTGTAAACCAATCGGTCTTGCGTGTTTTTCGATGGATTTTTTCTTCTCCTGTGTGTCTTCTAATGCGGTTTATTCGAGTGTAAAACCTACGTTCTACTGGTATTGAGGCTCGCGCAGCGGAAATATCCAGCTTGGAGTTCACCTCGGGGCTAGCTTCCAGGCTGATTTCAACACTCGTCTTCCTGCACAATTCTGATTTCACGGCTTTTCTTGAATAAATATTGCAGTGTTTTTGCAACTCTTGGGACGTATTTTTTTCCTCTACGTGCTTACACGTTACTCGTAACTCGCGAGCTTCCGCAGATGAATACCTGATTTCAAACGCTTCTCGGAGGTGCATTTCCATACAATGAATAATTCTCTCATTCTTGATTTGTCAATCTTCCTGCACTTAGAGACAATTTCGCACGGAAATACCTATTCTGTGAAACGATGAACTTTTCACGACTCAACTTTCCTTGAATGAATTGTTTATGACATCTCCAGCTTTCAACGTGCTTTTAATTTTTTAATACAATGCAGTAGTTGGCGCAGGCCGTGTACTTTGAATTTTCACCCTTATACAATTTTCCAAGGGCAATTGAAAGTATTTGCCAGTTCCTTGAGAATGAGCATTTTGGGTACCGCAGTTTTTGATTCAGAATCCTAGAAACCACCACACACCACAGACAACTAGGTGTCTCTTAATTTGCTACAGACTTCCTCGAAAAAAAAAATGTAGCCTTCACTTTTGTCTATTTTTCTCTGAAATGTACAGCATAAGCACCATTAACATTTAATGCCGCAAACGCAATTTTTCATTAGAAATTTCTTTTCAGATCTTGGACAGGGTAAAAGTAAAGCTTTTCCAATAATTCGAAGTTCTCGCTGTGATAGGATGCAATTTTACCTTTTTACATTATTTAAATTGTCATTTGGATGCCCGACAATTTTAAAACTCTTCAGGAAAAAAATCCCTCCGTAGAATACGTATGTCCATTTCCTACCACCAAAAAGGGAAACACAAGAGGCTGAAAACAAACGCATGAGCCAACCATCGCATGATATCCTGTGATTTAGAAAATTCGAGTTTTCGATTTGCATTCAGGACGAACTTTCCCAAAAATGATGGCAAAATTTCCCCAGCCCAGCAATGATGATCCGAAGCATGAAGACGATCGCGTCATGCACTCGATTCTTCGTAGCAGCCTAGTTCCACTCTTTTAAGAATGTAACTCACTGTTTTTTATGACATTTTGCTGGAATCTTTGTATATTCTCTGAAAACCGATTCCTCACTGACTGGATTCTGCGCGCAGAGACGGAAGCGAACTTTTGATGAAGCATCGTCGGATGGAAGACTATTAGGAGAGGAGTTGAGAATTTGCTGGGATATAGGTTATGGAACGCGTGCACTTGGCGACAAGAAGACCGAAAAAGGAGAATTTTCTTTGAAAAACTTGCAGCAGCGGCGTCCGCTGCAAAATTTCTCCCCAATTCGACGTAATTAAATCCCGCGTGGAACTTGCCGGGAGTGCCTCGAGACCTTCCTTCAGCATCCCAGAATAATTAGCGTTAAAAGCTGATTTCTAATGAAGTAATGCTTTTCTTTAGGCATCACTTCAAAAATGAAGAAAGCACGACATGCCCATTATTTTCTTCCATCGACAACGCAGAAAAAATTACTCTGATGCATTCAATATAAAAAATTGATTTCGTCTTGTAAGATTTTTTGATTTTAACTTTCCCGTCATATAGTGTATATGTGTATGTTGATGCAAGACTGTGCCTCCGAAAATATTTTTTTGACAGAACTTCAGATTCGGATAAAAGTGATGTATGCCTTTCGATTTTATGACCCACTCGAGCAGGCAAGTTCTATAAAATGCGGAGTAAAATCCACTTGGCAGTCTTGCTTGTTGGAAAATTATAAAAAAATAATAATACGGAATCGAGTATGATGCAAAGATACTAAGCCTATCCTAAAAACAAATGGGGCGGATTTTCCTCACGTTCTGAAACTTGTTGAATCCCTGGGGCCTAGGTGATCTGTCCTCCATGACCTGCATCTTTTGGATAAAAATTTTTTATGATTCACGTTATTGATGTTATCTGTAGATTGTGTCCTTGGAAAACAAAGTAATTTTGATCAGCGGAAATTTACGGCATTTATTGAAATTTTTTGAAAAGACTTTGAGATGCTAGAGGAACAAACGCTGCTGTATGAAGAACTCGTACATTGATGCTTGATAAATTTCGGTCAACACAAGTTAACTTTACTATGAACTCTCGGAGATTTCCGTAAATTTTGGCACTGATCTCCGACGCAATTTTAAATTAAAATATATTTATAGGAAGCAGTCTGATCTTTTTCATAAACCGAATTCAATGGTCCATGGAATCCGCGCTGCTGCTTCTGAGGGTGATGCATGGTGTGACAGCCGGATTTTGCGTCGATGCAACAGGTGTGTCGCAGGTGTTAGCAGCGCTCTAAACCCGAAAAGTTACTCTGCAAAACAGAACTTGCAACGTTTGAGACGCCTCAGTGCCGCGCTGGTGAAATGCGCAGCAGCGGCAGCAGCAGCAAAGATCCCCAGAACATTCCCGCAATAAGACATAATGGCTCTACATCAGCATCCCGGGAAAAACACTCGTATCAGGGAATCGTCCCCCACTTCCTTACTTCCATGCCGACGGGACGTGCGGAGATGGCGGAAAATCTGTTCGGGTACTGACAAATGATGACTCGGCGCCCTTGCGACCGAACAGCCTCGGGTCTCCTTTATCGCCGGCGGGAATCCCCCACCCGTCGCAGCAAGACGCAGAAAAATCTCAAGTTGAGGCAACTAAGTTGAGAGCAGGCGGAAAATAGAGCGATAGCGCGGAATTTGCATGCCTTCGGCGCGCTTTGGGTGACACGATCGAGATTGCCGCGGTCTTATCGCACCCCAACACACGTGTTCCTATTCACGTCTCGAAGAGAAGTTCGGCGAAATTACTTTTATGCCTTTTTATTGCCGCAACGCGGGGCTACGCGTGTGTGCTTCCCGCGGCGGGGCTAATTTTGTGTAATAAGCCGCAAGCTGGGCATTTCAACTTTTTGTATAGGAAGGTAAACCTGCGAGACGCGGCAAGTTTCCCACGTCTCATCATTCCCGCTGTTGAACTTCTCGGTGTCTTCTAATGATCCCGAAACAATGTCTCAAGGAAGGCACTCTGTCCCGCCCGTTTTCGACACATGTCCCGCAGCAATTCCCAAGCCGCCAAATTCTTCCTGATGGAGCGAACTTATCTCGGAAATCCGGAACATAAACCTCGTCGCGCGCGTTCTTTTCTCTCCTCGTCGAAAGTTACTGCGTTCACACACGTATATAGTCCTCAATTTTCCGCACCTTTTCGTCCTGAAAGAGTCAATTGCGGCCTATATAGTCGAGGTATACATAACTGCGTAATTTTTCGCGCTCAATCCTGACCGATGCAGAAAAATTGAAAATTAAAAAGATTTTGAAAAACAATAACAGATTATGGTCAAGTAGTGTTGGCGACTCGAGAATCGGGGCAAGTGGCATTCGCTCGGAAAGGATTTCGAGATTTGTACCTAATTAGGCAAGGAATCTAGAACTTATTATACTAAGGCTTCACTGGAGGGCTCAAATTATCTTTCAGTAAGACAACCATTGACAACCTCTCTCAACATAATTAAGCATTCGAGGATTTTCTTTAAATGAGGGAAATGTTTGCAGTCTCATTCAAGATAGATCCGGGGCTGGATCAGAGAGTGTTGCTTCGTATACCGCACAGTGTTTTCCATGTGCATGGTGTATTTTTCAAAATTTAGATTTTCTCTGTGAATTTTGCTAAAAATCATCCAAATTTAAAGGACTGTGTCGTTTCTTTCTGTCGCAAATATAGCAACCCGATTTGGCACGTGTGTGATAGTCCATGGTCGTGCATGAGCACTATTCGGCATGAATATTTCGAGGAATACAGAGACGGCCTTCTCTCTTTCCAAGTACAGTATGTCTCACGGAGAATCAGTTTCAATGCATTCCGATGAAGGTTTGCTCTTTGCTGTGATGATGCTATAAGGTGGCTTGGACTTTTTCGGATACCAATCTTTATAGCTAGTTAGCTATCATCAGTCCATTATATACGCTTATAGCGATGGCTACGCGCATAATGAACGGTAGATGATAAACAAAATGTGAGATACCTCTTTAACTTATTCCGGAAAAATAAATCATCACTGAGAAAAGCCTCGCTAAATGAGGGACTCTTCATGACTTTTTGGCTGTCCGGTATATGCTGGTCAACAGTTCTTCATTCCGCAAGGGATTTGAGAATTCTGATGGTTCTCAGATTTTTTTATGAATGCTTGCAGGTATTTTCTCCTCGAAAAATGCTATCGTCCAGGCATATTAAAAGTCGGTGTTATAGAAGATCGCGTTTGCTCGACGTGATGGAGATTAAAAAAGTACTTTATCGAGTTTCTCATGTGCCTATATACTCTGCGACCTTTGAACCGCGTTCAGTGGCTTCATCAAGTACCGATACCGCAGTTATAGTCAAGTTTGCGAAAATGTTGGTCTGCAAACTCTTCGTCGTCAATGAGAGCAAAAAGTTTAGTTCATAAGTTTTGCCGCTCTTTAGCCAATCAGTACCTAGTTTTCCGTTTTTTGAGCCTCGTTGTATGGGCAGATATAGACAGGAATACTCCGAAGTGACTTAATCAATTCCTGGCTATCGTTGGACGATTTTTTACATTCAGATTGAAAGGAAACAAAGTAGTTCAAACCGCACATTATTAGACACAGAGGGACCTCTCTTCCGTAATCTAAAAAAAATCAGGCACGACACTAATCTTGAATTTAATTTTGAATACAAAGTATAGTAACAATATTAAAATTATGAAAACCATTTTTCGTTGAAAATTTCTCTGATCTCGACTATACTTTTGTATAGTCGAGATGATACATTTTTATGTGGACTTCAAGAATAAATTCGTAAGAAAGTAATTCTTGGTTCTGGGCTTCGATTTAAAGAATTATTTTTAGCGAACGAAAATATAATTTATTCTGGGTATAATTTCTTGCAATCCACGTTGATTTTAAGGGTTCTGTATAGGAGCAACTGTGTAACCCGAAATTTTAAGAATTTACAAAAACCTCCGAAAATCCCCTCGTAAGTTTTGGCGGAGCATGCTTCCCTTTAGTATGATGAAGATACAAGAAGTAACGAGTTTTATGCCTGCGGAGTGCGGACTCCCTGACCTGTTCGTCTGTTCTGTGAGTGCCTCGAAAAAATAGTCATATTCAGCTGATTAATTTTTTTTATGCGAAGGAAGCGACGAGGATGAAGTTAATCTTCTAAGCGGCACGGATCTAAGGTGGCTTACAGTTGCTGAAAGGTTCTCCCCGTTTGCTTTAAGCAGCAAAGACATGGAAGCAAGTTCGATTCGGATCCCGCGACAAAGCAACACCCAGGAAGGGTGTCGTGAAAATCACGTATGCGCCTATTTGCGGATGGTGCGATTCAAGATAGCCTGCGGGTGCTGTCACCATAAAAGTTGCGCCGGAGAGGATTTGAATTCGTTTTGAATTGAATTGTCTGCTCTGTGGAGCAGACCTGCAGCTCGGCAAGGGGGAAAATCATACACCCTTCAGTTGCGTGACACGCCATAGAAGATACAGAAAAGAATGGTGGAGGAATTCGTGAAGAGAAGCTTTCAGAGAGGAATTTCTAGAAAGAGGATTCCCTGTACGTGTGGGAGGGATCGTCGCTGCTTGATCAGGGGATCGAACCCCGGGTACTTCCGGACAGTCACGGAGTCCAGCCCTCATTATCCCTGTGACCAAACCTCATTACCCCGGGTGAGTGCGGAACAATGTCCGTCTCATCTGCGGTGGCCGAAAGAAGAAGTGACGAAGCTATTTCCTCCGAGGCTCCGGGCGTCGATTCGCCTTACGCTTCACACCGTCATCAAATGGGACAACACATGCGTCACGGTTCCCTCAATAACCTCGCCACGAATATTTAGCATTCCCATAAGAAGCCACAGTATCCCTACTTCTCGAGATGGAAAAAAGTAAAAGAAGAAGCAATAGGTCCACTTCTGGGACTAATCTGCAAGGATTCTTCTTCTCGAGACAATTGTCGCGATGTGCACGTAAAACCCGAGAAACGTACTGTATAATTATTTCAATCACGAATCGGGCAAAAATCGATAATATCCACTGTGTTTATACGGACACCCACCTCAGAAGTACCAGGAATGGACGTATATTTTGAGACGTATCACTAAATTGACTGGGTTCATGAAAATTATATAAAACGCTTTGATTCGCATCAGGGATGCATCAGGGTGCTTTTAACAAAATTGTCATCGATTTGAATGCATTTCCCACGCAGTGCATCTAATATTTAAGACAATCTCTGGAAGTATAAGGGCAAATGTTTCTCTGCGTACCTTGCATGAGGATCTTCAAAACGGTCTCAGAATCAATCCCTTTCGAGATCTGAAGAAAGCGTTTTCAGTCAAAAATATTCGTGAACTGCGGTTTCGAGTTTTTTAATGTCTTGGCTGCAGGTAGAAATTGTACATTTAAAAGATTGGCATTACTGTGTTCAATCAACATTTTGAGCTGAACGAAGTCACGACTTGAAGCGTCGTCGCCAAGATATGTATATTTTTTTACATTAATTTAAATTTTCTCTAGAAATTGCAACTCCTTGATTTCATAATTGAAATACGAATTCGCGGAGTTTAAAACCTTCCAAACCACCCCTTTTATGAATATGCAAGCGCATAGCACGATGAATATCGTAATGCGTGTAAGGAACCAAGAAAAATGTACTCAATGAGTGACTTTCAAGACGCTTTGGAAGTCATTAATATCGTGCAAATAAAGTCTTAACTATATTATTGGCTTTTCTTGTTCGCAAAAGTCCGAACTGCATTATTCCTCTGCATTCAGAAATTATCATTTTGTATATGGCACTTTCATAAGCAAAAGTTATTTGGTAACATATATGGAAAGATCAGCGTTGGTAAAGCACACGTGTTAAATTGTGGTGAGATGAGAGAATGCTTTATGAATCATGTTTCAGAAACGTGTTTATATTTTATAATTTACGAACATGTGTCGGTGAAAATAAAATTTGATACGCGGAATTTCCAGACGTGTCGCCGATACTGTCTACTTCCGGTTTAATTTCCCATTCCTTGGAATGGAAAATTGTCATTTGAAAACCGTTCATGAATGTAATCCTGCAGGCTGAATAACTCAAGCAGGACATTTGAATCTCGAAGTCTGAAGTTCTTGATTAAGAATTTCTTCAATGAGGTGGGTGGAAGAAAGTTTATGAGATAGAACTCTTTGAATTAAAACTGGATCTTTCATTCATTATACATGAAGTTTCCTTCAACTGATGAACTTGAAGAAACTTGCCAATAGGATGATTTCGTTTTATTCCGCTCAGCTTGACGAGGAAATATCAAGTAAGTGCTGCTTGTCTCAAACTAAACTTCGGCATGGTGTACATTTTGAAGGAATTAGGAAAGACGGGAAGCATGATTGCATCAGTATTTGCGCAGCGCTTAAATGTTCTTCAGCCTACTTCAAGTGCCCAACTTCCCGCGAGCAGGCATTTGCAAAAACCCTCCTCGACCAACTTTCCTAATTGCTGTGCTGCGTAATTGACTGGCCGTGTGTTCTTTTAGCCCAGAAAGTGTGGTAACAGTGAATGCTGAATCGATGTGACGCAAAGCCACTCTTACTCGGCTTTGTATGAAATGCAATATCTGCTTGATGCCGAGACGCTATCCTCGTGCATGAAGGGAAAAATGCGCGCAAAATGCCGAGTGTGGGGCTCCATGAGTGAAGCCGGGAAGTTCACTGGTTCCCGGGATAGCAAAAACAGGGGGGGGGGGGGGGGGGGGAACTAGGAACTTGCTGCACCCGGGAGGCGCAAAAGAAGACCTCTCGTCGGAGGGGTTGTTTGACTTTCATCTTATTCTCATTATACGCTTGTTGATACTACGGAGATGATCGCCACTTCCGCCGTTGCTGGCGACGATCCGGTCGCTGTCGTGATTATCCGCAGCGGGATTGAAGCATCAACAGGACCCGAGCGCGTGTTTGTCGCCTTGGAAACGAGACTGAAGCGGGAATAATGACTGCAGCCCGTCGGAAAATCGCACAACCGGGTTCGTCTGCCGCGAGAAGCGATACCGGGGAGGAAAGAGAGATTGATCGTTATTCCCACAGCTTTTTACTTCCGCTTCGTGTGTCGAAAGAGAAAACGAGTTCAGCCAACGTGCGTGACCGGAGAGTATGCCAGTTGTTAGTTCACGGTTTGCAGCGATAGAATCTGCACCTCTTTCCTTCCCCTCACGGGTTCATGCCAGTGACGAGGAACACGAATCTGGAGCTCGACTTGATCTGCGATTGAGCCCTCGATTGCGTTCCCCCTTGAAGTTCTCGCCTCTTATCCGGACCGATGTCAACGTTTCCGTCTTCCAGGCAGTGGTATCAACCGGACCATCCGCAGACTTCATTCTCCCGCTCTGTAATCGCCTTATTATTTCGTGTCATCCTGTCCCTTGCACGAACCTCGATTAGGCGCTGCTCCCCGGGGATCTCCTTGATGAAATGCCGTCATGCTTGCTTCCACGTTCCCATTTGTCACTCGAAGTCGTCTTTCTACCTTCGGCCAGCTCAGAAACGGATCCCCGGATGTCGTGAAGGTTGTCAGCTGGCTCGCTTCACACCTAAGCGTCCTTCGCGATCCCGGAAATCTGAGACCCGAGGAAACCTTCGGGAATCTCTGGCTCTGGTGGACAATCGCTGTTGCGCTTCCGTCATCAACGGGTCGGGTCACGACGAAAACGCATGGTCTTCGACACGCGCCGAAAACCCAGTCCTCGATCATCCGGAGCAGGCACCAGTGTCCGGCAAACAATGTACCCTCGCGTCACATAAATTAAGCCCGGGTAAGCCGGTTTGGGGATTGGTCAGCCCGACCGTGTAGCGTCGTGTAATGCGAACGGATCCTGCCATTCTATGCAACATCCGGCGGATCCCGTGCGGCTGAGTGAGGATGTGGCCCGTCCAGCTCAACCTTGCTGGAACCTAATCAACCGAGGAATTCTCAGTTCGTCGTACAATGGACCGGTCTATATACGGAATGCTTTTCGAATCACGAGACACAAAATGGTTTGATGAGTTCTCGGCCCATGAGAGGTACGAGGGGCTTTTCATTTCCACGAACTATTCGAAGGAAGAAGAAAGTTTCTCCTGCATGTTGCCTGTAATTCTTTTTTTTCACACTATCTATTCTTGAACACATTGCTCCGCCCTCGCGCATGGATGGAAGGGGTAATTGGGGATGCACTGACGACATATATTTCTTTCTGCTTTCGAGTAAAAGGAAAGAAAATAGGTTCGGTGGTAAATATTGAAAACATTGAAGAAGTATGATCAGATCATTTGAGCGGACCAGCCTTTGCATTAAATGCGAGTTGTGAAAAATTCAATGGAAAATAATTTGACTACGCTAGGAAATCACACTCCTTCTTAGTTAGTCTTCCTACTGCATTCACAAATAATTTTTATGATATTATTGAGCTCCTGAAAAATTAACGCGATTCAGTTGTTATGGAACTTCAATTCGTGTGGTAGATTCTTCCTGATTAAAAAGGTCGAAATCTTGCTGATTGTGCGGTCGATATTCCTCAAACCTTGGAAATGGTGCTTCCTTCACAAATTTTCTCAAGTAGTGATGGTCAAGAATGGAATATTTGTTTCCTCAAATGGCCCATGCTTCTCTTTTTCGTTTGAAGAGTGGTTAGTTCGTTAATCGAGTACTGTTGTGACCCAGACAGGAAGGTCTGGTCCAAGTTGCGACCCTGACACGAAAGCCCCGTCCGGATCCTCTTGACAGCTGCTTCTTCAGAATGATGCGAATCTTTGTTTTATTTCATTTTATACTTTCCGGATGCGAAAAAGTAATTTTTACTTCAATAGACCAACATTTTTGGGATGATATCGCGAGGGATTATTCTTTCCGTGCTTCCCTGTGAAAAATTCCCCGCCATTTTATGATAAATCATCGAGGCAAATCGGAAACATTGCCTGAACCCCAATTTGGAAAATATTTTTATAGCCCATACTGAAGGTCATGCGAGAGCAGGAGAGCATATGCATTGAAGATATCATCTGAAATATTTTTTGCAAAACGCAGAATATAAATGAAACAGTAGTGAGTTATTCTTAAAAAGGGAGACAAGATTTAACAGCCTCGTTGGAGTTCAAATGCGAGTCCCCGTTTTTTTATTTCTAATAAATCTGGAAACTTTATAACGCTTGCAACAGCAGCATCACTATAATCGTGAATCATGTTTGGGCGTGGCAAAGTTGAGGTTTGAAGCTCTTTTACAGAAATTAGTGCTGTTCTTCCGTCGCTCAACTGAATCGAGTAAATAAGATAATTGACCTTAAAATTACTACATACCCAACGCCCCATGTGATTAATACTATTTGCATTAATTCGCCTGCACTAAAAAGTGATGCCGAAGAAGAAAGCGAATGGGAAAATGCAGTTCTCTTCGTACGTCATTAAATACAATACGGTAGCCTGAGCTGCCCCAAAATGAAAACTATACTGTACTTCCAAAAACGAAATTATTTGTCACGGATGCACTCCATCTTCCTCATTACCTAGATGAAATTGTATTCCGATAATATTTTCTTTTTTGATGCGCGGGGCTGTCTAAAAAGGTTTGGTCGAAAAAAGGAGGAAGAAATACGGAACCACACTGTAGACTAAAATATGTTTCATGAGCCTTGTGTGCATGCAGTCGTCTCAGGTCTATTCAAGCTACGCTGGTGTGACACTCTTCTTTGCCGTCGACTACGATGACATTAATGCCCGTTGCGGGCTTGTTAAAGAAACTCTTAAACGAAGTAGAAGTGGCTGCTCGTGCCATGTCGGCGATGAAAATGCAGATTGATACGATCGCGCCAGTCCGCTCACCTTGGAAGAAACACGAATTATTTTGTCCAGACTTCCAAGCTCCTGAACAAGTTATCAAAAACCTCGTTACAGGTTTACATTTCAAGCCAGGCCGCTTTGGCAGTTTGATTGTAGGGTCATGAGTAAGATTTTCATGCGTGAAAGTGGGTTTATTCATGGCTGCGTGAAATAGTACCGGGGTTCATTGACATTAGGGGCTGGAAAATGCCGGGTTTACTTGAATACTGTATAGGCCGCGCCCAACTTTTTGATTAATTTTCTTTTGAAGAGCTTCTACCTGCATTTCGTGAGTAGGAACAAGTCAGATGAACATACAATGCGGTAAAAGGATTATCCATTGGTTAAAATGAAAATCCATCCTCACGATGGATTTTTGCTATCACAATTGTTTGGAAGGTACCTTAAATATCGTTTATACATAAAAAACAAGCGTTGATTGTTTTACTGTTTGCTTTTGAGTCATTCGAAGGCAGGCATCATCAGGAACGGTTTGTACGAACCCGCCTCAAGGCTGGTGAGATATTACTGTACTTGGCAACTTCCTTCTATAAAAAAATATGACAGCCATACTCAAGCATATATAAGCAAACAATCTGACATCTGGAAACTAATTTGAAAGCCTCTTGCTTGAAAATTGTTCCCCAATAGCGGGTTCAACATTTTCAGGCCCTCACATAGGCTTGAAAATGCATACCGTTTATATTTTTAGTACCCACTCTCCGTATACTTTATATCGATGCTTGATATATCTTTCATAAAAGAAAAAATGAAATTAGCTCCCACATGCATTTTTAGCTGACTATGCATTCTAATTAGAGAAAAACAAGATGTTGTCGAGTAGCTGAGTTGCGAATCACGCGTGAGTTTCAGAAAATATGTTTTAGGGCCGGATAAATTAGACACGACGGATAAGAGGAAGACTTGCATGAAAAGGCCATGTTTGCATATCGATCTCATGCTTTAGTTCAGATTAGACACAGGGGATTAGGAATGACGGCTCGCAGAATTTATGACCAGAGTTGGGAAACTTTCTGCAGTGCCAAGACATCCCTGAGCATTGTCTACCTGTCACCCGCAAAGAATTGCCGACGGTTTATCGCGGCGCCAGGCATGAATTAACCAGTCCAGTGACTGTGTTCTCATGATGCCTTGCGGATGAAGGTTTCCGTTCGCTGGACCTTGATGGAGACGAGTTTCATGATTGATTCAGGTCTTCTCCTGACCTCTGCTATGCACCTGCACTCGTTGGCCCATAATACGCAGCAGCGCCATGGTCCTCAATATTTTCTCGACCTCAGGCATCTTCATCTCGTGCTCGGGGCAAAAAATGTATGAACGCTAGCCCGTATCCCCGGCATGCTGGATCCTCTTGCGTTCCGCTTCGTTTCATTCCAACTGGCTGTTTTTCATGGTGTTGACTCCGTTGGATTCTAGTGGCTGACTCAAAACTTGTCCTCGTACTTGCATGAGGAAGATGGGGATCCGCTGGAGGAATGCACGCAGCAAAAGTTCCCTTACTGCACGGCTCATGCTATCTGGCTTAGCGAACATCATCCCTGAGATTCACTGCATACCGTATTAATGCGATTATAGGCCCACCCTGATTCCGCGCAGCCACTCGAGAGGGGCAATTTCATGGGTCCAAGATGGTAAATTCTGCTTATGCATACAATAAACATTCATTGGATTTTTCTGAGGATTATCATAGAAATTACGTGTCATGACGATTATCAGAACTTGCACAAATATTCACGAGTGACTGAAATAATCTGAAAAATCCTGGAATTCACTTGGGGCCTCAGGGAAGGATTTCCATAGCAGAATTTGTGGCTGCCTCATGGTTTACCCAGACTTATGTGGCAAGAGTAGATCAAAATTTCTTATCACTGCGGTCTGTCATCAAATATATTTATTATTAAACATACTGTAGTTTTTAGGCGATAGTGCGACCAAAATAGGAGCCACAAAATTTCAGTTCTCCTCTTCGCGATAATTAGACAATCCCCGAGTTTTCTAGAAAATGGATGCCAAATTTCCAAGATTCGGTGCACTCTCTTTTATGTGAAGATTTTTCCAGATTTTGAGCTTTTGCTGCCTATATGAAGCTTTTCGCTTTTTCAAGCAATTGTACAGAATTACACTGTGGACTATAAAAGTGTACGTGCAGTCTGAGAATTTTTGACTGCGCACTTGAATCCCGGCGGCCCGTCCCCCTCAC